>CM022301.1:67265213-67277026 GCA_011799875.1 Thinopyrum elongatum | reverse complement strand
TGGCGGCGTCGAGGTGTTCGTCGGCGCCGTTGGGGGAGAGAGCGCGGGATCGAAGAATTGAATGGAAATTTTCACAAGTGCTGCTTATATACACGAAGCATTGGTCCTGGTTCGTGGCACCAACTGGGACCAATGCCACCCTTTGGTCCCGGTTGGTGGACTAAACTCCCACCACGCCGTTGTGCAAGGCCATTGGTCCAACACCAACCGGGACCAATGGCCTTGCACAACGGCGTGGTGGGAGTTTAGTCCCACCTCGCTAGTTGAGAGAGTGCCGCACCTGTTTATAAGGTGCGGTGCGCCTGAGCCGTCGAGCTCCTCTCTAAAGCAGGCTTACGGGCCTAACCACTCTGTATCTGCCTGTGGGCCTACTGGGCCTTCTGCGGGCCTGAATCCTGGCCCAACTCGCTGGTTGGGTTTCTAGTCGTATTCAGGCCATGGTGGCCCAGTAGGCGGCATTTTTTAAATTTTTTTCCAGTTTTTTTGTTTTGTTTTTTGCATTATTTATTTTCTTTTGTTTGTTGCTTTATTTTTTTAATTCTTTTTGCTGTTAGGTCACATAGTGCATAATTTTGTTTATAATTTTTAGTTTTTAGTTGATTCTTTATAAATTTTTTTATAATTCTTTATAATTTTTTTGCTATTAGAGTTTTATTTCAAAGCTTTTTAGTTAATTCTTTTTGACTTATTGAAGAATATTATAGTTTGGTTTTAGTTGATTCTTAAGAGAATATTTTAATTGGATTTTTTCGTTCATTCTTTTTGCTATTAGAGTGTCATAAAAGTTTTATACTTCATTCTTTTGTATTAGTTCATTCTTGAGATAAATACCCTGAAATTGAAAAGCACCTCAAAGAACTCTGAAAAATGTTGAAAGTGGCAATGTATCATCATTTCACCCACATAGCATGTTGCTAAAAAGTTGAGGAGGGTTACGGCAAAGCGGGATGCACTCGGTACAAAATGGACAAATATCTTCGAAGAAGTATCAGGGTTTCGGACGAAAACTCATCTATCAAAAAGGGATTTCCTTTTTTAATTATTGAACTCCAGACTTTTTGTGGTGCAAAAATGCACCATTAAAGCCACATCATCAATTTTCAACCTTTGACTTCATTTGGTATTTTTCAGGCATTTATTGATTTTTTTGAGCTAAATGACCCTGAATGAAATTGAACGACACTTCAAATGAACTCTGAAAAAGGTTGAAGTGGCAATGTGTATAATCATTGCACCCAATAGCAGGTGCTAAAAAGTTGAGAGGGTTACGGCAAAAAGCTGGATGCACTTCGTGTAACCAAATGCGACAATATCTTCGAAGTATCAGGGTTGCGGACAAAACTTAATATGATTACAAAGGGATTTAAGTTTTTTGAAACTATTTGAACTCTAGACTTTTGTGTGTTCAAATGCCCATTCAAAGCCAACATCATCATTTCAACCCTTTCGGACGTCAGTTGGTATTTGACATGCATTAACTTTTTTTTTTTTTTTTTTTTTTTTTTTTTTTTTGTGTTTTATGTTTTTTTAAGCTAAATGACCCTGTGTGGAAATTGAAAAGCACTACAAATAAACTCTGAAAAGGTGAAAGTTGGCATGGTGTCATTCATTTCACCCACATAGCAGCTGCTAAAAAGTTGAGAGGTTAGGGCAAAAAGTGGATGCACGTGTGTACAAATGGACAACTTTTCGAAGTATCAGGTTTCGGACGAAAACCATCGTTACAAAATGCATTTTCATTTACGTCACATGTAACTGCAGTGATAGTCTAGATCAAAGGCATAATCATAAAGTTTGGAGAGAAAGTCTTCACTTTTTTCGCTTGTGTCCTTTGGATTATTGCGCCGTAAACCATGGATAATCTCATCGTTAACAGGGTGCTTGGGTCAGCCTTGAACTTTGAAGGGAAGGAAGTTCATGAAAACTTTCATAATCTTCAGGACATGGGGTCTTGCCCTCCACTCCCACGATGTCTCTTTTTTCTGAAAGAACTTGTGCGCGCTTTGGCTCATCGAATGAGGTATTCGCTCCTTATCTTTTCTTTTTCTGACGTTTGGTAGACATGTCCTTTCACATAGGAAAAATGCCGCCAAATCATTGGCTAGGACCGAATGGTCATCTGGGTACCCAAGAATTGTTTAGATCCACTGTTGTCATTCCGTACTTGGGTCTACCTTGTACCCTGCTCCGACGATTGACCATTTGCACTGAAACAAAGGGACCTGAAAATCATGTCCAATCAAGTTCCCATATGTCCACTAGTAAGCCATAATATGTGTCCTTCCCTTCTTGGTTTTTCTGCATCAAAGCGGACCGACCACCACTGTTTTGGTTGGTGCTCTTTTGATTTGGGCGGAGCGTGTTGTAAAATGTATTCCCATTATTGTACCCTTTGTAAAGTCAATACAGTCGAGGTGGTCCCCTGCCAAGAGCTACAGCTCATCAGAAACAGAAGAAACAGTGTTGTCACCCATGCAGACGTTGTGTTTGCAAACCAACTGACCAAATTATGATGTGGCACATGAATCCAGTCGTAACACTGCACGGGGCGTTTGCGCAGCGCAGAATATTCTTGTGTTCATTGGCATACGGGGTCAACCAAGGTAGAATTCTGTAGAACTGTTGGTTGTAGTGTGCTTGAGACCAAGAATGCCCGTCTACATCATATTCAGTCTGCTCTAGTGTGCCCTTTTCCAGTAGTCTCCCCTCATACCGCGATTGAGAGAGCAACAATCTTCTTAAGGTCAGGAGGAAGTCAAACAAAACCCAATGCCTCTCACTCTGTTGATGATGGCCCGTGCAGATGCTTCCTTCTGGCCTAGCCACGGTTACGAAACATATTTCTTAGACTCCATGAACCTTCAAAGGGGAAAAATATTGTGGAGAAAACGGGGGCCAGAATGGACAATCTCGTCGACTAGATGAACTAGGACGGCGTCATGATATGAAGAAGGATGGGTTGGGAACACCAGCTCAAAAAACGGACAAGACATTGCGCCAATTCACTCCTAACTTGTAGGATTTACTGGATCGATCACTTCTGAGAGATTGCATTGAGGAATGCCACATACTTCACAATGGCTAGTCGAAACGGTTTTTTCTGGTAGAAGCCCCCTCAATGCAACCGAAGCGGTGCGTTCATAATCACGTGGCAGTCATGAGACTTTAGGTTCTGAAACTTTTCTCGGGGGATATTTGATTATTCCTTAATTGGACGAGAAGCCAGACGGGACCTCATACTGAGCAGCATTCAAAGAAGATTTCCTTCTCTCTTGTAAGAGGTAGATGGCAGCCTTCATACTGCTTTGAAGGCATGGCAGTATTTTCGTGCAAACGTTAGCTGGTCCTCCCGTGCCTCCGGGTATCTTTGTGGTCTTCCCATACACGCCCAAGAAGCCTAGCAGGTTAACGCAAAGATTCTTCGTCACGTGCATCACGTCGATTGAGAGCGGAGGTGGACCCTAGGTCTTTTCAAATAGGGTAGGTCCCAAAATATAGATTTCTTCTTCCAATGGGTCGGCCCTCAGCGTCATCGGAACAGATAGTCCGCCGGGACCCTTTCCAAAGAGTAATTGTAAACATTGACATAGCAAGTATGTGATCCAAGTACAGACGGCGGGCTTTTCTTCCGATGATCTGCCTCGCTTGAAATGCTTTTCCTTTCTTTCGACATTGATGGTTGTCGGAAGAAATCGACGATGCCCCAGTACACATTCTCCTGCATTTGTTCCAAATATATACTTTTGGTTCATCTAAACAGTGCGGCATGCGTGGTATCCGTTTTGTTTGTCTGTCCTGAAAGGTTTACTGAGTCAGGCCAATCATTGATGGTTACAAACAGCAACGCAATGAGGTAGGTAAATCCTGCTGGTCTTGCTCATTACCAAAAAAAAACACGTACCACCTTTTCAATTCCACAGCTATAAAAGTTCTTCAACTATGGCCTTAGGTAAACATCAATGTCGTGCCGGGTTGCTTGGCCTTGGATGAGAACTGGCATAATAATGAACTTGCTTCAGCATAGCCAATAGGAAGGTTATAGATACCATAGAGTCAGGGCAGGTGCGATGTTGCTGCTCTGCTCCCCAAAAGGATTTTTTAGTTAATGCCATTCCGCGCTTAAAACCAAAACTAGACATTCCTTGCGTCACCTGCAAAGTCCCACCACTTCTCTCGATTTTCCTCACTGCGACCGTCAGGGGTGCTCTAACTCGTCTTTCATACGGTTCCCTTTGTGACCATTGCATCAACTTGGCATGCTCTTTATTTCGGAACAGAAGTTTCAACCGTGGTATGATAGGAGCATCCACATCACCTGGCAGGAACCCTTCTTCATGGGCCGCTCGCCCTCAAATCACCAGAGACAGTAATATCGTCTGATTCTTAACCGCAATGCATCGCTACCGGGCATGCGTTTTCAAATCCTCGACGCACCGAGGTAGTAGAGATGAAGGAATAGGCATGCAGTATCTTCTGCACCTCCAATCCTAGAGGGCATAGATGTAGGGTAAGCAAAGCAGAAAAACGAAAATTTTCCGGCATACGCACCAGCCCAGGACCACGATGTGAGACTGAATACAAGTTTTGATCATTTTCTTACGACGCGTTAGCGCAGCGGGAAGTAAAGTCGATGACGATCGGCGGTGCAGCTCCCGCAGCTAGGATTTACAACCTCCCCAACGCAAGAGGATGTATACCCTCGTCTTCCCTTCGGACAGCACTCCGGGAGCGGTCGAACAGTCCCCCGGACGATGTGTCGCGGCAGCCCTTCGGGAGGGACCTTCGAAAACTCGAACGGTCACTCGGACAGCCCTTCGGGGACTCACAGAAAACTCGGACGCCACTTTTTTTCGACAGCCCTTCGGGGAGGCACTCTCAAACAGCCCTCGGGCACTAAGATCGAAAACTACGACCTCTCTAGATGCACACATAACGGGGTCAGCTATCGGCAGGGCTTCCCGCGCCAAGAAAACTAGTTTCCCACCGGAAACACAGGACAGCCTTTCGGCTTACGAAACTATTTCGCTGGAGGGGAGAGGAGACTGACAGATATGCATGGCTTGTGTGAGAGCTATAAGTGGGGAAATGGTGGCCCAAGATCACTCCGGATCTATAGGCTAGCCAGGGGTTTAAATGTCACAAAAAACCCCAAAGTGCCCTGGAATATCCCTTTCCAAAAGGGAATATGCCATATGGGAGTGCCTGTGGAAGCACCATGGTGCGCCACCTCCTTGGCGGCCTGCCCGCCCTTGGGGGGGACCCCCCCATGAGTGCCATGCCTCCTTCACTTCTAGAGGCCCTTTTAGAATTTCCAAAAAGGTGCTTTCCATAAAATCTTACCAAAAAGCACTCTTTCACTATTCACGACGACATTTTCAGCGTCCGTTCGAACGAAAATTTATGTGGGCTTAGAACATTTCCAGTACCCACTAAATAATTTTCAATGCGTTCGGGAACAATTCCAGTTTAGTGATTTCCATCTCGCGAAAAGCATATGAAACGCGGGGGTTCCGCAGGCCCGAACATTTCCGGTTTTTCTCCAGAAAATCCAAGAAGTTTCAGAATGATTCTGGTATCCTCCAAGAATTATCATGGCATGGTCGCCAAAACCATTTGACTTAGGGTTATCCCCTGAAACAACTTTTTCAGTTTCACCGGAACTCATTCCGGGACTTCTCTGCGGAACCCCCCACCCACCACAACCCACCCCCACATTTTCCGCTGTCCGAAACTTTTAGGTGTGTCCGCCGAAACTTTTTCGCGTGATTTTCTCTCAGACTCCATAGTATCAGCCGATAGATGACCCATTAAGGGTGTTGTTGTGCCCTATAGGTTCGGTGAAGTTATAGAACATGACACGGACCCCTTCCGTCAAGGATCAACATCGGAGCCTGTGGACACCCATATTGACCTCTATACCCACACGACATGAATTTCGGTGACCCCAGTTGCCGGGGTGCTCTTCCTGTTGCTTCGTGATATGTTACAATACCCGAGGTGAGACATGTTGGCATTCCGTGGATCAACACTTGCCACTATGCTAGTACTCGTTTACGGTATTGTTCTCTTTTCTCGGTACCATGTTCCGGCAATACCCCGTCTCAAATCAACAAAGTGTATGGCCAGACGATGATGGATACCGTAACCCCGAGAGGGCCCAGAGATATCTCCATGTCGAGGAGAGGCAAATCCCAATCTTGAGCTATCAAGTACTTGCCATACTTTCCCATGAACCGTAAGCGCCGTAATAGCCATCCATTTACGGATGACGTTAACAAAACCCAAACGTTCATGAATCAAGCATGAAGAAACCGATACTCTAGTGGTCTGAGGGATCATGCAAACGTAAACTATCTCTGTGTTATTATTAACCAGTAAAACTCATGCGAATGTACTCATGCTAACATCAATCGGGTTCGATTCAACACAAATGTTCTTCTAAAATTTGTGCCCAAAGTTGCTGGCTAGGACATGCCTATGATTGGGGAGGAAAAACAATAATCATCATGCAACACTGAGCTAGTCGTAGAGCAACATGACTAGGGAATACATTTACAGTAGTATTCCACACGATGCACATGGGTTTTCCCCAGAGGCCTTAGGGATATACGGGCTCGGGAACCACAGCAGTTATAGCATGGAACATAAACCTAATTAGGAACACGGAGAAAATAATAAACATTTATTATTGCCTCTAGGGCATATCTCCTAACAGACTTCCCACTTGCCCTAGAGTCAATAATCTAGTTAAGGCTAATGCACTTTACCCTGTGGACACCGGTTGTGTGTAATATGCTTCGCTTGTGGTATAGCCTGAGTCCAACGGATCTGACGACTCAGCTCCGTGTGATCTTGAATTATCCTCGCGGTTCACGCTTTCACAAAATTCATATTTGTTGTGGACTTGGCTTGTTATTGTATGTGAATCACAGTCGAACCTGGATTCCTCAGACTGAGTTATGGAGCAAAACTACAGGCAATAGTGTCCCATTGACAAAAAGCCATCTTGGAACCATAATAAGTTCAGATATGAACTATATGTATTCAACATTTTCTTTGCCGCTTTTTAAGCGGAAACTACTTCGCCTCTTGTTAAGAATTCGCCACAGAACTGTTGGAAAACCAATTTCCAACTAACGTGCCACATATTGGTATTGCACAAAACCCTTAACTTAAAATCGAAAAGCTGGAGCATGGATGAAGCTGTATCGATGTTGAACCTTTTACAACGAACTCTCATGATCTCTGCTTGCGAGAAACATGTCATAAGTGCTACTGTAGTAACAATGCCCTTTTTCACTGTGGTCCTATGATCAGTACTTTTGATCACTTTGGTATCTATACTCGCACACAACTTTGGGAAGTATTGGACATTATCTGGTTGTTTTTACATACCATGGAATACATGATTAATCCAAACAAGAGTGTGTGGAATCTCCATCATGTATTTGCTCATCAGTGTTTGACACCGAAAGTCTTTGCAAAAACCTCTTTCCAGTGACGTCGGCAGAATCACTCCTTGACGTTTTTAATGCTAAAAGGTTTTAGCATTTGGCAAATATGTCTCTTTGTCAGCCCCATTAGGTAAATCTATCTCCATCGTATCATGCCTAATATAAGGGATTATTTAGCCCAAGCACTTCATCGAAAAACTATTTTCAAATGAAAAGTCCTAATTCATGTCAAGAAATTTATTTTCATTAAACAATGTGCAAGCACACAAGTTTTTTTAGAAATTTTATTATGCTCCATTTACTTTATTGAATCATAAGCATCGCGGTAACCCATTGATGAAAGTCAAAACCTTTGAAACCATTATCATCAAAAACACGAAAGATTCCAACTCCATTTTGCTACTTAATCCATCGCCTTGGAACTATGAAGTTTGACATACTTACTAGCAGGTCCTTTGGACGGACAAAATAACCTTGGAATGTAACCACATGCAAGTCCTTGTTTCATTCCATCAGATGGAAATCCTTTCGTCATCTTGCTGGTCATATCTCATGATGAAATATGTATTATGCTAGTTCAACCCGAAACGACTTTCTGTAAGCACGCCTACGGTGAAGCAAAACCTAATCGTAGTCACACTCCTTGAACTGATATTGCAACAAGTCGAGCTTTAGGATAAAACATGTGTATTCGTATCAGTAATTCCATAAAAATTCGTCAGGGACTCTAAGTCTCCGAAAGGTGTATCAAGGTTTAATCTGAATCACTTATATGGAAAACTATCTCGGATTGTATGGCCTTTAGCCAATTCCGGAGGCAGGGCCATCAACGCTTCCTTGTGTATAGTAGGTATACTGTGGTCTTAACAACAATATCTCGTTGCGCCACATGATAGGTTAGCACGAGCCTTGCCTACGTGGATCCAGCTGCAAAGTTCGACTGAAGTCCAACATTTTATTGTAGAGACTTCAGTATCAGTCGCAGTAGGAACTCCGGAATACTTCCAAGGTCTCTTCCTTTGACCTGATGACGAAGATACTGTTACCTCGTCGAGTTGCACTATTCTCCCACTAAACCTTTTTTGAAAGACCATTTTCTTCAAAAAGCCTACCGTTCTTTGTGCAAAACTATTTTCCTCGCGTTATAGTGAGGGAAGGAATACCCATTGCTTGGGAATAACCTACAAGGTAGCCTTGTCTGATTGGAATAGGTTGGTAACCTTTTACCCAAAGCCCAATATTCCAAATGTTTAAGAAAAGATATACATGAGTTGGGGTTACCATTACCATTTGGCGTCATTTTTTCAACAGACCTGATGGGAGATCTTTTCAGTGTAAAAGCCGTATTAGTCCTAAAGCACACACTCTTTCAAAGGGAATAATGGCAAAGTTATATGATGTCATCTTTGATCTTACCATGTCATAAATGGTTTGATTAAATCTTCACGGACTTCCACCATGCCAATGTGTTCCGGGAGCGTTGCAAGTTATGAAAATACTTTCAGAACTCATCAGGACATTCGCTTAAAATTGTAAACTCCAATATTCCTTTCTGCAATCGAATTGTAGAAGAAAACATAATTTCTTTGTTACAATCACTTCTACTTCATTCTTGAAAAACCTTTTGAATGAATTCAAAGATCTAGGACTTATGTCTCATCAAGTAAAATATACAATATCTTACTTGAGTCATTTCTGAAGATAAGATAATTCCACGTTTTGCAATAAAATTTTCGGACTACATACTCAAAATGGATGAACAACCAATAAGTATTTGTCGTTCAGTATGGCCGGGGTGAACGGTTATTTCAGTCACTTCTGTTCGGAGGAAGGAAGGAAAGTTGCAAGGTCAGATGATTCAAAATCCAAACGACTTTAAATCCATCGTAATGGATTACCATGCGGGTTTCTCCAAGGGACACCAAATGCAGTCCACACTTGTGTGGTAGTATTTAGTCTTACGACATTTTAGCTTCAGTGTTATGGATGTATCATAGTACTATCAATATTCATAACATACATCCCATCCTGGATGGAAAGCATGGCTCTAATGTTATTCATAACACTGAACAACAATGTTCTTTTAGAAAAAACCCTTTTGCAAAAAATTGTGCAAGGGGGGCTGAGTGTAAAACCTAAAATGAATTATGTGAAAGTAAATCCAGAGGTAATAATTAATATTCATTTTATAACATACATCTCATTCTCAATGATGAAGTATGGCCCTTATGTTATTAATAACTTCGAAACATAAAAAGTTCTGTTATGAACAACCCTTCTGCAAGACCCCTTATGCCAATGGGCTAGAGTTGTGAAAACTCCAAACGAATTATAAAAATAAATTAAGCCGGTAATACACCGATGGAAGTTAAGTAACATTTACTATGTTCCCCGTGTATACCTAAAAAACTAATTTCTGGCTAGTCTTTCAGGCCCATATAGTTCTTACATCGAAGTCTGCAACAGAAAGCAATCGAGGGTATCTTTGTGATTAAATAACAATACCCAAGAATCAGTGATTAACAATTTTTAATCATTAATTCCCAAGGGGACTAAACTTGGACCAGCCTCTAGTACATCAAAAACTTGTATGACATTCATAAATGAGATGATATTCCAGTCTCCTTTCTTTTGCCTTGATACTTATAACAGTTTAACTTCAGTATTTCTTCCTACTCTCAGAAAAAGCACCGACTTAAGAGTGGCGTATAGACCCGGATTCTAGGCGTGAAATGAAAAGTCTACTAACACCCTTCGGACCACTTTTTTTCCTTTCTCTTCAAGTTGTTGTTTTATTCACCTTTCATCATATGAAGGTTCTTCTGGATCCATCTATTATCAGGTCTAATGCATAGCTAAACTCCTTTATAATAGTTTGCAAACAAACATGCATTTGGATATCTCATATCTTGAGCCTTTGTTCTTTTGTCTCTTGTGAAAAGGATTTTCAGATTCCTGAATATCACATAACATCCAAAATTTCGAGTTCGGGTCGCATGGAAGCAAATGTATTGCACTTGACTGAAACAGAATTCTAAGCTTTTGGATAGAAGGCGAGAGTCACATGATCAATAGCATAAAAGCGAAGAATTACCGCGAAAATGCGATAGGACAAGTCATTCTCGGCAACTCTTGAGGGAAATCCTCACATTACGTTACCAACCGTAAATTTGAACCAGATATTTAACAGCTATTCAATTTTAATAGGGAGGTGGAAAATGCGGAGCCATATTTACAACTATTATGCAAACCACACTTAGACAGCTTGTTCAAAATTATTGCACTGAGAATTAAACAAGATAATTTACAGTGTGCTCCCATCAAATCAATATCTCTCATAATTGATTGTGAGTGATTCAAAGATACGCATTTCAATTTCAAACGCCATTGATGTAGCATCACTATAGAAAATCTCAATCGGTGGCAAACATGCCAATCCCATCTCTATGTGACTCTTGTTATCTTTCGATGCGTGTGTTCGAGATCATGACTTTCTGCCGAACGTCAGACAACCAAGTGATCCGTGCGACGGGTATCAAATCACCCGCCTCACACATCCCTAATCGTCGTATACCCATGTAGCATGTGATACCCCGAAAAGTTAGGGGCCGTGACGGTGTACACTTGGGAGAACACTAAATACTGATATTTGTGTGCGTGAGCGATCCCCCTAATAAAGCGAACTAACGCGCAATCAAGAAGGGTGCATCATAAGGATTAAAACATCTCAGGCCAATTCATAATAGCATGATAGGTATAGCCCTTTCTTGGGACGGAGAAGTCAATGATTCCTTAGTCTTCGCATTCCGTCGGTGATCACCTTCGCACGATTGCCACCACCTTGCGAATTTTCGTGCAGCAGATTAAATATTTGCTATCTCTATAGCTAATAAAAATAATGCATTACACCAAGGTTGACAGACACAGGTCATTTAAAGTGCAATCATATGGCTCCAGCCATCAGCCGAATCATGACACGCGGTCATGTTAATCAATTTACATTATTAGTCATTAATTACATAATCAAATTAGTATGAGCACCGCTAACCACATCAATGCACATGTAAACCCTCCGGCAAAAACCAAGTAGACCGTCCTAATCGGTTCATGCAAAACTTGATTTAGTGGGCTTCTAAGGTTTCGAAACAAAACCGAAGTACCAACGTCCATCACAAGTATGATAATTCAAGCGCTCAGTTTAACAATGCGGGGGGTATGAAAACCGAGATAATAAAATTCGCGCCCCATTACTGAACTTCGCATACGCATAGACCCCCGTGCAGATCATGACTGCATTGCCCTGTCATCTGCGAAATTCATCTTTCTTTTTAACTAACGGTGGAATTCAATGAAATGTAG